>OX457085.1:46405425-46428937 GCA_949752835.1 Empis stercorea
GCACCAACTAATATCCTAAAAAGTAGTTATAAGAATCGACAAATAATTACTAATGGTTGGTCCATTGAGACCAGTTTTAGTCGTTCATGAAATATGAAGTTCCATCTAATTTGGGCAACTTTTTATAGGAAAATTGGAATTTTTCGAAAAAAATTCTAAAAATTTTTTGGCGCCCTAATTCGTTTTGATTCATGTTTACATGAGCAATAATTTCACAAAACTAATTTATAAGGTAATTAAATTTATAAACTACAGAGAAAACTTCCAGGCCTAGTAGATGACGTTTCTCATAAGGGCAAAAAAAATGCATTTTGCAATTTGGAGAACTTTTCGGTAGACACCTTACGTCTATATAGAAATTAATTGTTAAAAATAAATGCGCTTATATATTTCTACTATTAAAAATTATCAATATTATTATTTTTAAATTTACTTAATACATAAAAACCAAAACGTTATTAAAAAAATAATTGCTTTGAATAATTTTCTATGCAAATTGTTCTACAAAAACTTGGTCCAATAATGTCAAACTTTTTGGTGAACATGCATGA
Organism: Empis stercorea; assembly: GCA_949752835.1. Taxonomy (NCBI): domain Eukaryota; kingdom Metazoa; phylum Arthropoda; class Insecta; order Diptera; family Empididae; genus Empis; species Empis stercorea. The sequence goes on from OX457085.1 coordinate 46,405,977, forward strand.
CGCACTGACATTTCCCAAGTGTCCAACAAATGAGATAATGAATGACATTTTGGCAATTTTAATAATCTAGCCATTAAAGCATTTTGTACCGCTGATAGGAATGGTGTTGCAGAATATTCTTGTTGCGTCAGTGAACAAATTGGTGAAGATAATGGATAATCTTCTTGTATTGTAACGACAAGTGGTGGTACACATGGTAACCTCTTATCATCAATACAACAAATTAATTTTATTATATTTGTGTTCAATTGCAAGGATGGATCCAATGATACCTTGAATTTTTGGTCTAAGCGTGCAACTTCACCTTGTAGAACATGAGGAATTTCAAATCCACCAAAAAAAGGATTATCTTCAGATAGTAAACCTATTTGCTTATCAGTAGTTGGAAACTGCTTTATATCCGATTCGAAAAATGCTTGCAAACATGGGCGGAAAGTTCTCTGCAGAGTGTGATTTCCGATTGGATTCTGTAAAGTTGAATTGAGAGCTTCAAGTAGAGGATTATTTGTTCCAAATTGATGACCTGGATTTGGATATAAACACGATTTAAAATCCATTTTTTCTAAAGCTTTTTCACATTTCAATAAAGTTTCGAGAGGTATCCTCTGCTGTGGGTTGGTCAGTATTTCTAGTAACTTATTCATTTTTGTTATTTTTTCCACATCATCGTTTCCAATTTTTGCCACCATACGACGGAGTGGTTCAATATATTTTGTCAATTGTTTGTATTTCTCGCGATATAATTGATCTTCTTGGGGATTAAATGGACTTGATCCAGTGACTTGCCCAGGCGTATTTAATGGGCCATTTGGAGATTGGCGAAGTGAACGTTGATTATTTGATATAACACTGGATATTTGAGGACTGGATGATGATACTAGTGCAGGGCTAGGGATCATTTGTGTTGTAGATTGGAGTGTTTGTAGTTGTTGCGTTTGATTCATTCCAGCTGGTGACACTATCGTTGGGCTTGGACTCTGTCGAATAAATTGCGTTTGACCAATATTTCGGCTCGTTGTAAATATATTTTGGGAACTATTAACTGCAATATTTTGAGTCTTTTGCCCCATATTTTGCAAATTTAACATTTGATTGACATTATTTGGTTGGTTCATTTGGGTTGTAGGCTGATTCATACCAACTGGTGTACTTAATATGTTAACATTTATTTCACCTTGATTTGATACACTTGGTAATTGTAAAATGTTATTTTGATTAGTTAAATTATTTTGGTTTATAGTATTCATTGCTTGATTATTATTAATACGAGACATCATTTGATTGAGTTGGGGACTACTTATACCAGCGATATTTAGATTCTGATTCAACTGATTAAGAGGTAGTACTCCAACATTTTGCAAATGATTCATAGGTTGATTTGGCATACCATTTCCTAATTGCATATTATTTGTCATTTGAATTCCATTTCCCAATTGCATATGGCCGGCGTTTTGGACTTGATTTGGTAAACTTTGCAATTGCCCAGAATTTGAACCAATTACACCAACCTGACCCACACTGCCAAGATTGCCTATATTTATATTAGGATTGTAACTATTAATATTACTGTTCATTTGGGGATTACTACTGGTTTGGCCAATTATTTGTGTATTTAAATTTCTTATTGTTTGAGAATTTTGAACTTGCGCATTGGGTCGCTGGGTCAAGGTTTGCAGTAAATTTGATGCGGCAACATTTCCGCCAACTCCAACAGTAACAGAACCACTGTTACCCAGTGATGATCCAGGTCCTGGCATTTGCATTAGTTGAGGATTTCTATTACCTTGCACAGCCAAATTTTGTAGAGCATTAATTGGGTCTTGAACACTAGCATTACCTGTTCCCATTTCGCCAGTATTTGGACCATGTGATGTTCTACCTTGTGCTTGATGTGGTCGATTATTGATTTCACGCAAATGTATTAAAAGTTTTGCAACCAAACCTAAGTATTCTTCACGATTTTTAGCCTTTTTAAAAATATGATTTTCCATAACGTTTGCATTTTTAGTTGGATCCATTGCAGAATTTTGTAAAACTTCATTGATTTTCGCTACTACACTTTGACGAAATTTTTGCGATTGCCATTCATCAGCCATTTTAAAATGACTTTTTTATACACTTAGTTATTTAAACCCTTAGTACTCTAAGCCTTAGAGTATATAGAACTCAATGTTTAATCCAGATAATTATATGTATGTATAATGTATATAAAAAATATACAATTTTTTAATCACCCAGTGGGAACTGGTCTCTTAAGTCATAAAGGCTGATATGTAATGAAAATATTTGGTTGAAATTAAGCTAGAATTACTCCTACTGGGACGCGATTGCCGCATGACGCGTTCGAAAGGCAAATGACGCCAGGGCGCTGGTGACGATTTGAGTATATACTCTCAAAGCGTCAACGCGGCATGAATTTCGTTTAAAATAATTTTATTTTGTAAATTTTTAACTTAAAAATATATTATAATAAATCTTTTTAAAAAAAAATTAATATATTATATCATCACTATACATCACTATATTATTAATTAAAGCAGCCAATTCTACAGCATTATTACTAAAGTACTAACTACAGTAATTTTAAATCTCAATATAAAAATACAAAATATATTTTTAACATTGGCATTTTTTTTTAATTGAATTAATAACAAAACTTTTACACACTCCTCAGCTAAAGCTGTGGAACATTCACCTACCCACCTAGTATAAATACTAAATGAGTTAGGCTCTGATGCCTGTAAAATTATATTTAAAAAATACAAGAAATATATTATTATAATAGAAAAATAAGACTAAGTACATATCCAGTCAGTGGAATACTAGTGTAAGGAAATTATGTACTTTCAATTGTTGTTGTTGTTGTAGCGATTCCAGGCCTGAAAATAGATTAAAAGAATCTCCCCCCTCATTACAATGTTACATCCCAATTCTAATTACTACATCACTATATTATTAATTAAAGCAGCCAATTCTACAGCATTATTACTAAAGTACTAACTACAGTAAGCATAATAAAGCGACTAATACTACCTTACTTACTAAAGGTGGAAAGTGTAAGTTGGAAAGTGTAGAGTCAGGTTGGGAGACCCAGAAAAGTGGCATCTTTGGTGGGCTGTGACCACAGGTCTGAGGCTACAAGGTCTGTTGGTTTCTCAGAGCAATTGAAGAGGTGATTGCTGTCGTGAGTGCCTTGGTTGCAAGTAGGACAGCTGTCATCTGTGCCCGGGATGATGCGTGCTTAGCTCTGTAGCATATTGCACCAACCTCAGCGCAGCTGAGCTAGAGTAGTTCTTGTTGCCCTGGGCAGCGTTTTCTCACTGTCATCGATCGCGGGTGGCCTTGTGCCAAGGACCCTGTTTAATTTGCTAGAAGAGATAGCTTTCGAGACAGTGTCTGTATGGAGCTGTTTGTGTGCTGCGCGGATAGAAGTAGAATTCCAGGTGGTCGGAATTACTGGGGCAACATTTGTTTCGAACACCCTTAGGTCCTTCCATATGTTACGTTGCGGCAACTCACTGGAGGTGATGTTGTGGATGGGATGTGTGGGATTGTGGCAGGACAGCAGGAATTGCTTAGAAAGTAATTCGTTATGCTGCCTGACTGGGAGGATGGAGGTTTCATGGTGGAGATGGTCGGGGCAGGAAATGGAGTCACACCCAGTAGCGATGCGCAGAGCTGTGTTTTGTCGGGACTGAATATTTTTCCATTGAGTGTCGCTAAGGTATGGCGTCCAGACGGGAGCGGCTTAGCTGATGACAGAGCGACCAATAGCTTTATAAGTTGTTGTGATAATTTCTTTGTCCTTCCCCCAATTCGTGCCCGCAAGAGCTCTAAGTACCATATTTCTACTACTTACTTTGTTGCAAATGGACTTTGAGTGTTTAGAAAAAGTCAAAAGGTTGTCGAACGTCACTCCAAGAATATTAGGATTGTTAACTGTCGGGATGAGATCCCCGTTAATTTGAATATTCAGGAGGAGTTTGACTTCTTTGGTCCAAGTAGTGAAAAGAGTAGCGGACGATTTGTGCGAGGCAAGTTGGAGTTTCCTCGCATTAAAAAATTGTTCTAGTTCCGACAAGTAGATGTTAATTCTGTCGGTAACTTCATTTATATCTAAACCAGGGGCTGCGACCGAACAGTCATCAGCATATGTAATCAGTTTGACACCCTCGGGTGCAGGTGGAATCATTGATAGATATAAATTGAAAAGAATTGGAGAAAGGACCCCGCCTTGTGGTACTCCCATTTTCAATTTTCTGTAATTCGAACGTGAGTTTCTAACTCTACGAATGCCGTCCTGCCATGGATGTAAGCTGACAGGAATCTTTTGATGTTATTGGGCAGTGTCGAGTTCAGAATATCGTTGAGCAGAATCGCATGAGAGACCGTGTCAAAAGCTTTGGACAAATCAAGTGCAACGACAACTGTGCGCCAGTGCGGACGACGATGGTTGAGACCATCCGCAATTGCCGTGGTGAGCTCCGTTAAAGCTGTTGTTGTGCTGCGGCATTTCCTGAAGCCATGTTGGTGTGAGGCTAAAGTGAAATGCCGCTGTAGCTGGGGTAGGATAAGACCTTCCAAAACTTTAGCTACTGGTGAGAGCAGTGAAATCGGTCTGAAAGACGAACCTTCATTGGATGGCTTGCCAGGTTTTGGGATTGGAATTATCCTGGCAGTTTTCCATACGTTAGGTATGTTAAGCTTGTCTAGCGTAAGATTGATAATTTTGCCTAGATACTCGAGGCTTAGGATGTTAAGCTTTATCAGCATTACCATCGAAATTCCATCCGGCCCGAGGGCCTTTGAAGGTTTGGCTTTTCTTATAGCTTCATGTACATCTGAAGCGTTTAATGGCGAGGTGTTATTTTCCGATTTCAGAGCTTTCAGCTTACGTAATACAGGACGGATGGTTTTGTCCTGAACTGGCGGATGCTCAACAAATTGTCGGCAGAATTGGTTGGCGCATTTCTTAGGGTTGTCGTATTGCGTGTTATTGAAAGTGATAGCCGTCTTATTTTGCGTTTGCCTGAAAGGCCACTAATTATGGACCAGAGCTTCTTGGATCCAGGCGAGCACTGTTCGAGGTGGCTCAACCATTTGGAACGCCGGTGATCGGCACAGGACATCCACAGTGTGAGTTGAGCGATACGTGCGTCTCTAGGATCTGTTGAACGCAGGTGGTCGCGTTGCTCGGTTGCTGGGATGCTACCGGTGGAAAATTTGGTATCACTTTCTTGATTAGGCCCATCGGAATGAACCTTTACTTACGACTGCTTCACGAAAGGCTTTCTCACCAGATATTGCATTAGTGGGTTCCGGTAGTGAACCGAGTTTGTCGTCTACGAAGTTCGCAAACTCAGGCCAGTTGGCTTTGTTATGGTTCACGTATGTTCGCTGTTCGGAGACGACAAAGTTATCGGGTTCCTCTACAGTAATGATTACTGGAATGTGATCGGAACTTAATGCGGGTTCCGCCCGCCAGGACACCTTACTTAGTAAAGATGTGCTTACTAGTGTGATGTCGGGCGAGCTTGAACAGGTGGTAGTGATTCTGGTGGGGAAGTACTCGTTGATGGTAATGCAGTCACTTGATTCGATTTGTTCGACAAAACTATTTCCGCGGTTATCATCCGGGAGAGCGGAGAACCAGAGCGGGTGGTGTGCGTTGAAATCACCTACAACAATCAAATTATCAAATTGAAGAAGGTTCTCAATGGAGGGTAGATAGCGAGTATCTACACTGTTTACAGGTGGTATGTAAATATTTGTGATTGTGATTTCCAGGTCAACGGATTTGACAGCTATACTCATCGTTTCTAGGTAGGGGTCAGGGATGGATGGTTGGGTGGTCGTGATGGGTTTGAAGGAGACATCCTGATGAAGGATGAAAGCTAGTCCGCTTCCTCTGTGAGATCTATCACACCGGATAATTTGATATCCGTCAAATGATGTTATGGAGTGGGATTTGGGAATTTTGGTCTCTTGGACTGCTGCAATGAGAATATCATTGCGGAACATGAAATTTGTGACCTCTTTTAATTTGTTCCGGAGGCCATTGCAGTTCCATTGGAGGATCTTGAAGGCATATGCTAGGTGGACTTGCGGCTGCCTGTACTGCGACCTTGGGGGAGAGGGATGAAAGGATGATTGTTGGGATGTGGATTGTTGGGATGTGGATTGTTGGGATGTGGATTGTTGGGATATGGATTGTTGGGATGTGCATTGTTGGGATGTGGATTGTTGGGATGTGGATGTGGTTGGAGTGGATGATTGTTGGGATATGGATGTGGTTGGGGATGGGATGTTAGCTCTAGCTGCACAGCAACTACCAATGAATGTTGAAGTGTAGTCTGCTGTGCTGCGGAGTCCGGAATACTGAACAAAATGGCACCAGTTGTTACAGCCATTGCAGCGAACCGAAGTAACCGTTTTCCTAATATGATGATTAAAGACCGAGCAAGACCAGGTTCTGGGACCCGGGTTTGACTCGATGCCGGCAATTAAAAGTAGTATTGGGAGAAGATCTGCCGGTATGATCCACTCCAGTAGTGAAAAGAAGAGGTCAGGAACAGAGTCTGAAAAGGAAAACTCAAATAATCTAATCTCAAACCTGTTCTCGATGTGGCGATCCTTGGCCTGGTATCCAACTTGTGTTGATTGCCAGGGTCTCTCCGGTGCGTAGAACCGATCGTCGTGGGAGAGACTTTCAATTGTGTTCCTGTATGCTATTTATTTATTTATTTATAATTTCTTTCTTACCTCTTTTTTTATATTTATGGAATCTGGAAATCTGGTAAAATATAGTGTTTTACCTTTTTCTTAAATTTTTCATAATTTGTTATCGTTCTAATACTTTCTGGAAGTGAGTTGTAAAGTTTAATTGAGCTTGGAATAAATCCTGTTGCATGTATGTTTGTACGTGTTGTTGGAACAATTAAGTCCTGATTATTCCATGTGTTGTATTCATGCACATCACTATGCAGTCTCAATTGTATATTGTTTTTTATGTTGTTGTTAATAATTTTGTGAACAAAATTCAATTTTTTTCAATTTTAATTATTTTTTCAATATTCATCATGTTTGTTGTTTGATATACAATTGTAGTCGGTGTATAGACATTATAACCAAATAGTCTTTTTATTGCTTTTGTTAAAAATTTATCAATTTTTTTTAGTAGGTGTTTCGAGCAGCTGGACCAATTACAAATACCTCATATGTGACAATACATGTGCATTGATTACGACTCTAGCCGTGCAGTTATTTACTTGTATTCCTGTTGGCTTAATGGCTCCAATTACAGGAACAATTTTTGCCAAAACGTAATCTACATGTATTGACCACGAAAGTTTTTCATCAATCATAACTCCTAGGTGTTTGATTTCAGTAACTCTTTCCAAAATAATTTCATTTATTTTAATTGTAGGTACAATATCATTTTTATTTTTCGTTTTAAAATTATAGTATTTTGTTTTTGATTCATTTAATGTTAGACGATTTCCTCTAGCTCATTTGCTGAACCTTTGTAAATCATCGTTCATCAATGTTTGCAGCTCTGTCTCGTTTTTTTCTGCATATAGAAGACATGTGTCATCAGCAAACATTTTATAGACTGCCTTAAGTTGAGCTTTCATGATGTTATGAATATAGAGGAGGTATATAGTGGGACCTAGCATCGAACCTTGTGGTACTCCACAAACTAATTTTTCCTTTTCACTCTTATATTCTCCAACTGCAGTAATTATTGTTCTGTTGCTGATCGAGTCCTCTATGAGATATGCCGTCACACCTCTCATTCCCAGCTCATATAACCTATCCTTAAGTACTTCATGGTCAACTGTATCAAAAGCTTTCTTCATCTCAATGAATACAGCTCCTACGTAGTTCTTTTATCCAGAGCTGTATTGATGTAGTCCAATATGTCTGCTATCGCTGATTCAGTGTTGCTTTTTGCTTGAAATCCAAATTGGCATCGGTCGAATCCACCAATTCTGTTTATAAAATTCAGAATCCTGTTGTTAATCGCTTTCTCATATATTTTAGAAACCGAACTCAAGAGAGAAATTGAACGATAGTTTCCTGATTCTGTTTTTTCTCCATTTTTATAAATTGGCTTTATAAGTGTTTCCTTCAAAATATCCGGAAAAACACCTTCTATGAAGCAATTATTTATAAATTTACTAATATAAGGTGCAATTAACGAATTAAGATTCATTAGATCAGTTGTTGTTATTCCGTCTATTCCCGGAGATACACCTTTTTTTAATGTTCTTATTATCGTCCATACTTCAACTTCCGTTGTTGTACATAGTATTGGATCTTAATGTGTTTCTAAATACATAGTATTGGATGTTAATGTGTTTTCCACACTTCTTTCCATTTGTATCTTACTCGATAGTTCTGGTCCAACACTGGTGAAGTATTTATTCAATACATTTGCTACTGTTTTTCCATCAGGTGATTCTGTTTCCATTAACGTTTAATATTATACTATCATCAGGATTCTTGTTATCTTTATTCAGCAAATATTTGTTTAACGTGTTCCACATTAATCTCCCATTGCCACATGATTTGGTAATTTCGATGTTAAATTGATGTAGTTTAGCCATTTTGATCATTTTTCTTACCTTGTTTTTCACTTCTTTAAATTTCCGCGCGTAATATTCATCATTTGGATACTTTTATACAAATAATCTCTTAATTTCATTGTTCCTAAGATTTCTTGTGTTATCCACGCGTTTTGTCTTGTTCGAACGCTTTTCTTATATGTACATTCTTTTTTCGTATCAGTGATAATATTCATTAATTCTTCAATTGTGTTAGGAGGAACATTTTCCATTTTATTTTTTACCATGTTGAAAAACTTATTTTTATCAATTACATTAAAAAACATTTTCCTCATTGGTTTCAATTTAATTTTTACCTTATCAATTTTAATATGGATAATATTATGATCAAGGCGCACATTAGTCAACGATTTTTTTTGTATTTTTAGAATCGTTTTTTTTTTGTATTAAGTGCAGTGCTGATTTTTTTTTTGTATTTTTGTGAATTGTAGGTACCCCGGTAGCTGGTTCCCGTCCTGACATGTCTGGAGCAGGAAGCAGATTTACCAGGTATGTGTAAATTTCAATTACAATTATTTATTATTTGGTTTAGCGTTGGATTATTATTTGCTTTTGCTTAGTTTTTTTTTTGTGTTAAATTATATAATTTTTGTTGTCATCAAGTGAAACAAATATAGTCCAGTAAAGTTTTTGTTATTTATTAAATTATTTAATTAAAGAAATTATTATGTATTAATATTTATTGAATTCGAATTAGTTAATTATTAGATGTTTTTTTTTCATACACCAAATTAAATTACCATTATTAAATTTATTATATGACTTAAATTAAAAGTTTATTCACCACCGATATATTTTTTGTAGAACTATATTATTATACAAAAAAACAAGAAAAAAACATATCGTTTTATTTGTTATAATTTTAATTTTTTTTTGAAAATTCAAAATTTTTTATTATTTTTGTAGAAAGTGGTTACTGCGTTGATTTGCTGTTCGCTGCGTTTTGTTTGATTTTTTTTGTTTGAATAGCCGGTAAAATGAGCGGCTGATTGGCAATAGCTTCTCTAGGATGGATCGCAATGGATTTCCTGTTCCGTTCTCAACTCATTCCCTAAACGATGGTGTTTCACTTTAACGATTTTTTTTGTGAAAATTTTTATTAGTGAAAGCATCATCGTATTGTTGTATTGATTGCCGTTTGGATCACTGGTCGACTCACGCCCCATAGACTGAGAATAGCTGGCAAAATTTAGGAGGAAATCCCAGTGGCCCAAGGAGTTCTGGACATAAAAACTTTTGTCTAGTGTTTTTATTTGTGATGCGCGGTTGGTCGCCCTAGACCTGGCGCCCACTCTGCTGGAACTCCGAAGTTACCTCCTCCGACTTATCTAACAGATAACATGTGGTAATTTTTTTTTTTACACAAAATTACCAATTGTTGTTACAATTGGCGCCCAAACCAGTGCATATTAAAAAATTTTTGATTAAAATTTTTGTTGATGTTGAAATGAATTTTATGATGAGAATTTTTCTGGTGATAGACGGATGGCCACCCGAAATTATAAAAATATATTTATTGAAAATTTTTTATTGATGAAATTTTATAGTGAACGGGAGGTCGCCCGAATGTATCAAATATTTATTTGCTTGAAAATTAATTGTTCAATATCGAATTTTTTTTGTGTAATTCTCCATCTGTGGTTGCTAAAGTCAGATGGAGGGGCGATCAATATAGCAATGTTGTAACAGGATGAATAATTTTAGTCGAAAAAAAAATACCACCTGTTAGCTTAAGGTAAGTCGGAGGAGGTAACTTCGGAGTTCTAGTGAAGTGGGCGCCAGGTCTAGGGTGACCAACAGCGCATCACAAATATAACGCTAGACCAAAATCTTGGACCACTGGGATTTCCTCCTAAGTTTTGCCAGCTACGCTCAGCCTGTGGGGCGTCAGTCGACTAGTGATCCAAACGGCAATCAATACTACAATACGATTATGCTTTCACTAATAACAATTTTCACAAAAAAATCTTTAGAGTGAAGCACCATCGCCTAAGGAATTAGGAGAGAAAGGATAAGAATTCAAGGCGATCCATCCTGGGGAAGGACTGAAATTAGCCAGCCATTCTAAAAAAATTCAACAACAAAAAAAATCAAAAAAAAAACCCAGCGGTGCCAACACACTCCAATAAAATAATAAAAAATTTTGGAATTTAAAAAAAAAAAAAAATAAAATTTCAATGAAATTATAATAAATAAAACGATAGTATTTATATGTTTTTTCAAAAAACAGGTGGCTTTTCTGTTGTTTTATTATTAGGCCAATTAGAAAAATTTAAAAAATATATTTATATATATATTAAAAAAAAATATGTGGTATCCGCCAAACATACTACTACTTTTTAATTTCCTTTTTATTTCTACTTCTAATATAATGAAAAATCAATAAATAACACAAAAATATATATTACGTTACTTTACTTTACAAAAAAAAATAATGTCACAAAAAAAAACTCAGCAAAAGCTACGCAAAATTTAAATAAATCGTACACCACATTAAATAAAAATAATTAAATAACAAAAAAAAATTACAATACCTGGTAAAAACTGCTACCTGCTCCAGCATGCCAGGACTGGAACCAGCTACCTGTACCTACACAACAATAAATTATAAAAAAAAACCAGCAAAAAAAAATTTTTAACACAAAAAAAAAACGGTCGACGCTGCTGCCGCTCTGCTCCAACAATAAAGTTGCTAGTATAATTTTAAATTTCTTCTTTTGTTGTTGTTCTCGACGGGATATCTGGCCAGTGCAAAGTAATTCACGGCACTGAATTTATATTTATATTATGATTTTTTTTATGGATTTTCTCCTTTTTTTTTTTCTTTCCCTTAATTAATTGTTGGTTTCCTTTAACACCGCTATAACAATCCGTTTGTGATTTTGAGGATTCCTTTTCCTTTCTTTTACTATTTTTGGATTTTTATATGATATTTTAACTTTAATTTTTGGTTAAAATAATTAAAAATGATTACACGGCCGGCAATTTAATTGTTTTTTTATTTTCTTTTCGACACTCGTTCTAATAATTTTTTTTTTCTATCCTAATTTGCATTTATTATTTTGTTTTTCCTTTAACTAATTCCCAAATTTTTTTCCTTTTTTTTTCTTTTTGGGGTTATTTAATTTTAAACCACTTAAAAGAAAAAAAATATACAAAATCAAAAATCTCCCAATAACAAAATCTTTTCTCAAAACCAAATTTTTTTTTAGCTCCCAACAAAATCACCAAAAATGTCCGACCGTCCGGCAACACAAATTTTTCCGACTCCCCGAAACAATCAATTTTTCAAAAAAATTTTCATTTCGAAAAACTATTGTTTCCTCGATCACGCGATCTCTTGACTTTCGGAATCAAAACATGGCCCACAAGGGCAACAAAGGTTGTCTATTGTTTTCTGTTCCGAAAATCAAGAGACCGCAGCGCTGACGGGAATTTCGACTTACTACTAACATGGCTACCCACCTCCAATTTACCTCCGCGCCTGTCTACTAGCTGACATCTGAGATGTGACAAGCCGGCATACAACTAACATAAAGATGGACGATATGTACACAAATAAAAGGTAATTCTTTCAATTATTTTATTTTGATTAATTTTTATATTTTTTTAGGAATTTATATATTCCTAATCAAAAAAAAAAATCCTAATTCATAAATAATAACTAACCAATCTAACTAACCCTAAAAACTTTATTAATAATATTCTAATAAATTCTTCTAATTTTATTCTAATAAATTTAACTAATAATAAATACTGCTAGACCAATAAATAAATAATTACTTAATATATAATACTAAAATAAATAACAAAAAAAATTTTAACTAATTTATTATACTAATACTAATAAATTTAACTAATACTAACTAATAATGCCTAAAAAAATGTTTTATTACTAACTATGTGTCTTATTCTAGTAATCTATGTAGTTAAGGTTGGTAGCCATGCAGTTATGTATTAAAATAACTAATAACTAATTAATAAATAACAAGCAACCTACTAACAAAAAAAATACCTAATACGACATTTAATTGTAAATTAACTAGTACTAATACTACACTTAACATCTAAATGTAAATAACTACTCACTAATAAATAATAATAAATACAACAAAATTTTTAACTAATACTAACTAACAAAAAAATATAAATAAATAAATAAATAACAATGAATTGAAAAATATCACAGGTGGTAATTTTATTATCTGGATGAACTACATCTGTATTATTACTGTCTGATTGAGAGACATCTGGACTTATTACGGTCTCTAAAGCAACCGGTTTGGTAACCTTAAGTGTTGGCAATTCCTTCAACCCCCCAGGTTCTGCACTTGAAGCTGAATTGGTAATGGCCGGTTGAAAATTTAATAAATTTTCAAGTGCTGCGGAGCTACATTCTGAAAGCATTTTATGTGGTGAATGAATTAAAGAACGTAACAATGGAATAGCTCCATTGTCCCACAGGAATTGTTGATCTTCGGGCGAACCGTCAGATAAATTCCATAGGGTGCCACAGGCATTATTAACTAATGTTAAATTGTCGGATTTCAGTTGTTGCAATAGGATACCTAGACAATTACGTTGTCGTAAAATTTTACGATAATCTTCCCGTACAGCAATTTGACTAGACACATTTCTTAAAATTCCACTAGCAATTTCAGTTGTTTTCAAGGTTTTACTAGGGACTTCATCCGATACCAGTTCAACTATACAAGCTAATTCACCTTCAACAGCACACAACTCAACTTTATTTGTTTTGTTATGCGCTGAAAAATTCCACAAAACAGATAAAACTGCATTTACGATATTTTCATTATCGATCTTCATGGCAGCTTTAGCCAAGGCTGTGACAATCCCCGTTCCGCTTAAGGCGGCTTTCATATTATAATCGGATTGCCACGATAAATTATGCAACACACTTGCGGTTACTTGGACAAGATCCTCTGATGCGGAATCTAATTGCTCTACTAGAGCTACCATAAATTCCTTATTGGAGCAGAGTAATACTTTATTATTACCATTACCAAATGTTAAATTTGTTAATGCCATTAATGCATAACGCCGTAATGAAGTGCAACATTGATTTCTTGGGTTTGGACCATGAGCAGCATGATCCAAATGTACCAAACTTGCAATTGCTTGGATTGCACCCAATTTACACATTGCCTGACGATGCTCTATCTCAAAACTAATTTTAATTAGATTAGAAATTGATGCCAATGGATGACGATCGGAATCATATCCAATTGATTCCCCACCACTTTGTAAAAATGTCATTAAAAACCCACAATAATCCACTATTTGTTCCATTGAACTTAAGATTATTGCTTCGCGTCCAGCCTCCTCATCCTCTGGATGATACGCTACAAAATTTTGTAAAGTCATTGCCGCAATAATATTAAACAAAACTAACTAACTTAACTAAAAAAAAATTATTCAAACCAAATCGCCATCGCAAAACTCATAAATTAAATAAATACCAAATAGTGTTAAGTGAGTAAAAAAAAATTAAATACTTCTAAACTAATGTAACTATAATAAAAAAAACAAATAATAATTATAAATAGTGTAAAAATAAATAACACTAAGTGTAAAAAGGACTAATACTACATACGACTAACCAAAAATAATAAATTACATAAATAACAATAATTATAAATGAAGGAAAAAAATTTAACCCTACACCTAAACTAATATAACAAAAAAAAACCAAACTCTAATAAATAACGAATAAAAAAAATACTAAATGTACACTAACAATTATTGTAAAAATAAATTATAAAGAGACAAAAATACTAAATAAAAACAAACACTACTCGTTGTTACTTTTATCTTTCTCTATTTTTGATATTTTCCACAAATTTTTCACTCCGTCGTCTTTATAAAGCAAACAAAAAAAAAAACGAAATATCGAAACCACAAAAACCACGAAGAGAACAAAAAAAATCCAAAAATTTTCAAACCAAATAACCAAAAATAACCAAAATTCAACTTCCAAATTATTTATTTAATTAAGTAATTTTTTTTTTAACTCCCCAGAAGGGATGCTTTAGGATTTCTCTTTTCAATGGACAGGGAAGGAAAGGGGTAGGGTAGGAATAGGGTTAGGGAGAAAGGAAACTTCCATGAGAAATATTCCCCCAACACTACAAAAAAAATCTTTGGCCGTCCCAATTCACACAAAGTTCAACCTACGTTGAACGCAAGAACACACACATGCTAGGACTCCCTTTTAGACTACTAAAAGCGGGTGTCTAACTAGCGGACGGACACTTTGGGGAGGATACGTCAAGGACCACCTTAACGCAATTTCTAACCCCCCAAAATAAATAAACAAAGGACACTGGTAGGACAGGTAATGGACAACCAAAACCCTTATCTAACTACCAGCACATAAAATAAATTGGAACAACCTCCGATGTTCCCCATAGGAAGAAAGAATACCACTCACGGAAGGGGAAGACGTTGCAGTATTGATCGCCCCTCCATCCGACTTAAGCAACCTCAGATGGAGATTTCCAAAAAAAATTTTTTAAAATGAGCCCCACATTGGGCGCCAATTGTAACATGATAGTAATTTTAGTCGAAAAAAAAATTACCGCCTGTTAGCTTAAGGTAAGTCGGAGGAGGTAACTTCGGAGTTCTAGTGAAGTGGGCGCCAGGTCTAGGGTGACCAACAGCGCATCACAAATATAACGCTAGACCAAAATTTATATACTAGAACTCCTTGGACCACTGGGATTTCCTCCTAAGTTTTGCCAGCTACGCTCAGCCTGTGGGGCGTCAGTCGACCAGTGATCCAAACGGCAATCAATACTACAATACGATGATGCTTTCACTAATAGAAATTTTCACAAAAAAATCTTTAGAGTGAAGCACCATCGCTTAAG
Organism: Empis stercorea; assembly: GCA_949752835.1. Classification (NCBI taxonomy): domain Eukaryota; kingdom Metazoa; phylum Arthropoda; class Insecta; order Diptera; family Empididae; genus Empis; species Empis stercorea. The sequence continues at coordinate 46,421,494 of OX457085.1, forward strand.
GAATTAGGAGAGAAAGGACAAGAATTCAAGGCGATCCATCCTGGGGAAGGACTGAAATTAGCCAGCCATTCTAAAAAAATTCAACAACAAAAAAAAATCAAAAAAACAATCCAGCAGCACCAACCCAGCGGTGCCAACACACTCCAATAAAATAATAAAAAATTTTGGAATTTAAAAAAAAAAAAAAATAAAATTCCAATGAAATTATAATAAATAAAACGATAGTATTTATATGTTTTTTCAAAAAACAGGTGGCTTTTCTGTTGTTTTATTATTAGGCCAATTAGAAAAATTTAAAAAATATATTTATATATATATTAAAAATAAATATGTGGTGTCCGCCAAACATACTACTACTTTTTAATTTCCTTTTTATTTCTACTTCTAATATAATGAAAAATCAATAAATAACACAAAAATATATATTACGTTACTTTACTTTACAAAAAAAAATAATTTAACAAAAAAAAACTCAGCAAAAGCTACGCAAAATTTAAATAAATCGTACACCACATTAAATAATTAAATAACAAAAAAAAATTACAATACCTGGTAAAAACTGCTTCCTGCTCCTTCATGCCAGGACTGGAACCAGCTACCTGTACCTACACAACAATAAATTATAAAAAAAACCACCAAAAAAAAATTTTTAACACAAAAAAAAAACGGTCGACGCTGCTGCCGCTCTGCTCCAACAATAAAGTTGCTAGTATAATTTTAAATTTCTTCTTTTGTTGTTGTTCTCGACGGGATATCTGGCCAGTGCAAAGTAATTCACGGCACTGAATTTATATTTATATTATGATTTTTTTTATGGATTTTCTCCTTTTTTTTTCTTTCCCTTAATTAATTGTTGGTTTCCTTTAACACCGCTACAACAATCCGTTTGTGATTTTGAGGATTCCTTTTCCTTTCTTTCACTATTTGTGGATTTTTATATGATATTTTAACTTTAATTTTTGGTTAAAATAAATAAAAATGATTACACGGCCGGCAATTTAATTGTTTTTTTATTTTCTTTTCGACACTCGTTCTAATAATTTTTTTTTTCTATCCTAATTTGCATTTATTATTTTGTTTTTCCTTTAACTAATTCCCAAATTTTTTTCCTTTTTTTTCTTTTTGGGTTTTTTTAATTTTAAACCACTTAAAAAAAAAATATACAAAATCAAAAATCTCCCAATAACAAAATCTTTTCTCAAAACCAAATTTTTTTTTAGCTCCCAACAAAATCACCAAAAATGTCCGACCGTCCGGCAACACAAATTTTTCCTACTCCCCGAAACAATCAATTTTTCAAAAAAATTTTCATTTCGAAAAACTATTGTTTCCTCGATCACGCGATCTCTTGACTTTCGGAATCAAAACATGGCCCACAAGGGCAACAAAGGTTGACGGGAATTTCGACTTACTACTAACATGGCTACCCACCTCCAATTTACCTCCGCGCCTGTCTACTAACTGACATCTGAGATGTGACAAGCCGGCATACAACTAACATAAAGATGGACGATATATACACAAATAAAAGGTAATTCTTTCAATTATTTTATTTTGATTAATTTTTATATTTTTTTAGGAATTTATATATTGAAAAAATTTACACGGTGTCACAAAACAGACCTATCTGGAGCTTCCAATTTACCTCCGCGCCTGTCTACTAACTGACCCACCTCCAATTTACCTCCGCGCCTGTGTACTAACTGACATCTGAGATGTGACAAGCCGGCATACAACTAACATAAAGATGGACGATATGTACACAAATAAAAGGTAATTCTTTCAATTATTTTATTTTGATTAATTTTTATATTTTTTTAGGAATTTATATATTGAAAAAATTTACACGGTGTCACAAAACAGACCTATCTGGAGCTTCCAATTTACCTCCGCGCCTGTCTACTAACTGACCCACCTCCAATTTACCTCCGCGCCTGTGTACTAACTGACATCTGAGATGTGACAAGCCGGCATACAACTAACATAAAGATGGACGATATGTACACAAATAAAAGGTAATTCTTTCAATTATTTTATTTTGATTAATTTTTATATTTTTTTAGGAATTTATATATTGAAAACACAAAACAGACCTATCTGGAGCTTAGCGTTCCAGACAGGCCTGGAAAACACCGACTCGTCACACCCCAGATGTCTAATAAATAAATACTAACCTAATTATAAATAACAAAATAATATTAACCTAATTTGATCGCCCCTAAATAAATAATATTATTGACAAAAAAAAAATCCTAATTCATAAATAATAACTAACCAATCTAACTGACCCTAAAAACTTTATTAATAATATTCTAATAAATTCTTCTAATTTTATTCTAATAAATTTAACTAATAATAAATACTGCTAGACCAATAAATAAATAAATACTTAATATATAATACTAAAATAAATAACGAAAAATTTTTTAACTAATTTATTATACTAATACTTATAAATTTAACTAATACTAACTAATAATGCCTAAAAAAAATGTTTTATTACTAACTATGTGTCTTATTCTAGTAATCTATGTAGTTAAGGTTGGTAGCCATGCAGTTATGTATTAAAATAACTAATAACTAATTAATAAATAACAAGAAACCTACTAACAAAAAAAATACCTAATACTACCGACATTTAATTGTAAATTAACTAGTACTAATACTACACTTAACATCTAAATGTAAATAACTACTCACTAATAAATAATAATAAATACAATATAATTTTTAACTAATACTAACTAACAAAAAAATATAAATAAATAACAATCAATTGAAAAATATCACATGTGGTAATTTTTTTTTCTCAAAATTACTATCATGTTACAATGTCTTCCACTTCCGTGGAAATGTTCCTCCTTTCCTATGAGGAAGGTCGAAGGTTGTTCCAATTTAAATTTTTGTACTGGAAGTTAGAAAAGGGATTTGGTTGTCCATAACCTGTCCTACCAGTGTCCTTTGTTTTATTTATTTTGGGGGGTTAGAAATTGCGATAAGGTGGTCCTTGCCGTATCCTCTCCAAAGTGTCCGTCCGCTAGTTAGACCACCCGCTTTTAGTAGTCTAAAAGGGCGTCCTAGCATGTGTGTGTTTTTGTGTTCAGCGTAAGTTGATGTTTTTTGTAGTGTTGGGGGAATATTTCTCTTTGAAGTTTCCTTTCTCCCTAACCTTATTCCTAACTCACCCTTTACCTTCCCTGTCCATTTAAAAAGAAATCCAGAGAGTGTCCGTTCTGGGGAGTTGTCAAAATTAATATTAAAATAAAAATATTTGGATTTGAGAAATTTTGGATTTTTTTTGTCGGTTGCGTTATTTCTTTTTGATTTTTTGTTTTTAAAAATATTTTTTTTTCTGTTGGTTCCTCGGTCGAGCGAGCGCGATTTATTTTTCGTCTCTTATTTATTTATACAGTAGTTGGTATTTATTAGTAGTTCAGATTTTTTCTTGTTAGATTAGTTAAGTTAAGAAGTATAAAATATTTAGTTTCTTTTGAATTATTTACAATTATCGTGATTTATTTAATTTATTTTTGGTTATTTAATTTATTTTAGTCATTTATACACTTTTTGTTATTTATTTTACACTATTTATATAATTGAAGAGTTTGTCATAGAGTTTGGTTGTGTTTAAATTTGGCTCTGTAAAATACATTAAATAAATATGCAAATTTAAATATAGAAAAAAGATATTTACAATAAAAAATAAAAAAATAAATTAAAAGAATAAAGTGCTTTGAAATATTTGGTTGCAACTGATTTTAATTAAGTTAAAGTGAGTAAAATAAAATCGAGAATACTAACATTTTGCGATTGTTAATGAATCTGCTCAGATATAATAAGGTCAGTAAAGAAAAGATAAATATAATACGTATGATAAGAATAGTCAAAATAAAACAAATTCAGTTCTGTCCAACCATAAGAAAATATATATAAATGGTACGACCAGAAAATTAGAAGATTAAAAATAAATAAACTTGAATTTAACAGTCTATGAAAAAAAAAAATAAAAAAAAATAAACTTAAATTTCACAGTCTATCATTTCCAATTACCTTGAAATTGCCACATCATCATATTGTTACAAAACATAAACAAATATTAAATATAATTCAGCATATTAAACTTGCCATTACAAAATAATTATTATTCAATATAGTATAACTATCTAACAAACGTAAATTAAATTGCATAACTTCAGGCATTAAATAAACTAGCAAGCAAAAGCGACAACCTTAGCAAAGATAATATAATTATATTAATAAATTAGACTTACTTTGAATTACAAAACTACACGAAAAAGCAGAGTTTCACTATAAATATTATAATATTAGATTGAATAGCCAATCATTTATCTAAAATTACAAACATAATCAACTAATCAAAGTAGATAATATATCAATTGCTGCTGTACATATACGCAAATAATGTCCGAATCTGAGAAAAGAATTTTAGAAGCAATTATGGGTGTAAAGGAAGAAATAAAAAAAATAGATCAAAAACTTGATAGCAATCTTCTTCAATATAGAGAAGAACTTGATGCAGTTAAAGAAAAACAAAATAAACTTGAGAACAGAATAATACGAAACGAAAGAATAAATAAGCAAAACAACATATTGATTCATAACTTACATGAAAGTGAAAACACAGAGAATGAGCTCGAAGCATATATTCTAGATATCATCAATCAATTTTTAGGCATAGATTTAATTCCACTTGAAATAAATTTTCTTTACCGTCTGGGAAAAAAGAATGGAAAACCAATGCCGGTTTTATTGGGGTTGACAACTAAACGAAAGAAGGATCTAATTATGACGGAAAAATATAAACTTAAAGAATTTCCCTCAAAAGTATATTTTGTTGATGACCTACCAATAGAAATAGCAACTCAAAGAAAGCAAACAAGAATTGCTCTAAAAAGTCTTAATGATAAGGGTATTGAAGCAAAAATAGTAAGCGGTGAAATAGTTACAAAAGAAAAAACACTAACTAAAGAGAAAGTGCATGCGATAACTACTCAAGAAAATAAAAAACGTAATAGATCAGATACAGAAGAAAAAACAGTAGCTAATGAACAACAGCAGATCTCTACAAATCATTTTAAGAATTACCAACCTGGCAAGAAACATCGTCAAGGAGCGCTTCCAAGAACTCCATCCCAGGAAAATATTAATATTAATAAATCGAATTCTTTTTTAGGATAGATAATAATAAAATAAGAGAACTTTTTAAGAAATACACAACCAGACCCGGCAACGTTACTAAGGACAATGATTATGAAAACACGAATTTGATTTCCTCAACCCGGTTGGCTCCCGTGAGGAAATATGGCCAAAACCCCCAAAACAAAGTATTATTAAATAAAGAAAATCCCAAGAAAACCAGTAACCTAGAAAATAAACATATTATAAAAAATAATTCATACAACAAAGATAAAGATTATATATCATTAAATAAAACAGAGAAATTTATAAATATTTGTACATATAATGCTCGAACTTTATGTTCCGAATCTAATCAAAAAGAATTTGAAAATGCTATTATTAATATTAAATGGGATGTTATTGGTATATCTGAAACTAGAATTGTTGGAGAAACTATCATAGAAAAGCATAATGGAAATATTTTCACATACAAAGGTGAATCGCAAGGATTGAATGGTGTTGGTTTCGTAATACACAATCGCTGGAAAAATAATATAATTGAAATTGATCTCCATAGCGAGAGAATAATTGCACTCAAGTTAAATGTGAACAACCAAATCATTACAGTAATTCAAGTTTATCGACAGCATCTGATCAAACTCTTGAAAGATTTTACATAGACCTAGACAAAATTATATTAAAACATAAATCACCCACAACTATTGTTATGGGAGATTTTAATGCTAAAATTGCTCAAAAATTACCAGGTGAGGAGAACATTATTGGTGAATTTGGATATGGTAACCGGAATAGCAGAGGAGAAAGATTGATACAATGGCTATGGCAACATGATATGGTGGTAGGTAACACTCTATTTAAAAAGAAACCACAAAATAAGTGAACATGGCTAGCCCCAGATGCTATTACCAAAAATGAAATAGATTTTATAATGACAAGTAATAAGAAAATAATAAAAGATGTTTCTGTGTTAAATAATTTTAAATATGATTCAGATCATAGACTTGTTCGAGCAAAATTAGAAATTAATCACAAAACAAGAAACTGGCATATGACAAAGAAAGCAAAAATTATTCCACAGAATCTTACAGGAAATGAAATAAACAATTATAAGATAATTTAAAAAAATAAAATTGATGAAATTGACATGTCATTACCACTGCAAGAGAAATATAATCAATTTGAAACCGCGATATTATCATCAGCGGCTAACACTATTATAAAGGATAAGTCTACAAAGAATGAAAAAATAACAAGAGAAACGAAATTATTAATTGAAGAAAGAGAATTACTTAGAAATATCACAAACAGAACATATGATCAGCAAAATAAATTAAAATACCTAAAGAAAACCATTAAAAAAGAGATAAAAAATGATATTAAAAGATATAATAAAAAAAATTTAAAAGAAATAATAGAGAATACAAAATCTATCAAAAAAGCAAAAATGGATCTTTCACTAGGAAAAAACTGGATACCAAATCTAAACAAAAACGATCAGCAAATTAGAAATAGAATTGCAATTAATAGAGAAGCTACTGCCTTTTTTCAACGTTTATACACGTCACAAATGCCACAAAGTTTAGGAAATGAAGAGAATACATCAATATATGAAAATGAAGATATTCCGACATTCTTAAAATCAGAAATAACGAAATCTATTGATGAACTTAAAAATGAAAAAAGTGCCGGTAGCGATGGTATATGGGCTGAAATGCTAAAACTTGGAAAACATGAAATAGCACCAGGTCTTGTAAAACTATTTAACGAAATTTTAAATATAGAATGTATTCCTAAGCAATGGTCAAAATCAACGATAATTTTACTACACAAAAAAGGTAGCAAAAATAATATAAATAACTACCGACCTATCAGTTTAATTTCGACGATTTACAAAATCTTTTCTAAAAGTATATTACGAAGGCTTAAGAATCAACTAAACATAAATCAGCCAAGAGATCAAGCGGGTTTCAGATCAGGTTTCTCCACGACTGACCATCTACATGCAATGAACCAACTAATAGAGAAATGTAATGAATACAAATTCGAAATATATCTTGCATTTATTGATTTTAGGAAAGCTTTTGATACGGTTGAGCACTATGCAATATGGAAGGCATTAAAAGAACAGGGTATTCCTTACAAATACAGTTGCTCACAAAACTATCCGGCCACCCTACTTGGTTCAAAATATTTAATGTTTTTCACATCATTTTCAATTAAGTATTGTTTTTAATATTGGCTATAAAAAGCCTTTACTAATGCACTTTATAATACTAGAAAAACA